>JARTUT010002333.1:0-46522 GCA_030674115.1 Micraspis discolor | reverse complement strand
CTTTTGACTTTAAGAGGTATTACCGAGAACTATGCTATCAAACAGAAATGTTTCAACGTGGACAGTTTGGAATACCGAAGGTTTGTGTTGATACATAAAGACTTTTGAATGGCTCGTTTGAGCCTGCATTGCTTCTAGGTTTCTTCATATTCATAGAATGCAGGTGAACGCTTCCAGGCTTAGGGAGATATGTGACATATTGTTCGACAGTTCCAGGACAGTTAAGAAAATAATGTTGAGAGACTATTTCTATATTTTAGTTTCAGTTCGTTTTATTCTCGTCATTTGATAATTTCTTTTAGCGAATAAAATATCTTCTGTAATTGTGCTTTATTTGTTGTTACTGCAACTTATTAGTTTAATTAAATTTTGTTAGTTCATTTCTATTCCGAGTTGCTTGCTCGATTGAATAATGATATACTCTGTATATGTTCATTTCATTTTCCGCGTAACGCGTAACATATATTGGAGCATATGAATAATGTCGAACAACGAGTACTGAAATGGCGTTCATCCGATGAAGTACAGAAACAGTTTTCTTGGAAATAAATAACTTTCTCGACAAATCTACAAATTCGAACTGTAGTGAAATGTGACTATTTTTGCCCGTGAGTGCTTGGACAAGTTCATACAGCCGTACTGTGAAACCAGGTAGGCAGAAGTCGATACTCCAGCATTCGCATTTTGTTTCGAGTAATTTTTTCATATCTTTCAGAATTTCATTAATAATTTTCTTTCGTTTTCTTTTACTTTTCAAAGGCCCTTGTCGTGCCATTTGTGTTTGGATAAAGCTCCTGATGATATTTCACTTGTACTTTCTGATTGCAATTTCAAAATAACTCTATGTTTATAATGCACCCTAATTGTTACATTATGAATACCTTTTTGGGTGTAGAAATCACCTGTGTTCCTGACTGACAAATAAATAAATGAATTAAAAAGATATTGTATTCGCCAATCATGGAAATTTTTCTCTCTCAATAGCTTCCATGTCTCCCTATAATGTGCTATATTTATCCATCCCTTATGGTCCAGCGTCATAATATAATCCACTTGCCGGTTAGGGATCTAACATTGGAGCACTTCTAGTTCCTTAGAATTGCGATAACTCCCCGACCTCGGTGCAAACATTTATATGAAAAACCACTCTCTCTTTTGAACAAAGCATCGCTTCATGAATTTTTGTCTTCTTTTGAAACACCCTGCATAGGTGTGCTGAGGAGGAATCTAGGTCTATAATTTCAATATCCGTATTTCGGCACTTTTTGCATGAAAGCAACATCATTTTATTTGAACATTGAAGGTACCACAGTTCGTTTACTGCGAGTGTTCTTGATGAACCAATCTTTGATTGGCTCAGTTGGGATGTATATCTTAGATGTTAAAAGATATACGTCGATACCAAAACGGTGAATCGATATTTTACTTAATACTGTTGGGTTAGCTCAAAGTAAAACACTATTTAACTACAACAGTAAAGTGACTTTATTGTTTCGTCAGTCTACGACTGAGCTTGATGTTTAGAGTACGGAGGTTTGCATGATTCCCTTCAAAATACATCTGTTTTTAGTTTTCATATTCTCATCCTTTTGGTGCAAAAGTGGGGTACAAACATTCGAGAACATTCTACCGGAATTCCAAAGGCCCTCTTGGAAGATCGCATTCTCAAGTATATAATGAGACCACATATTCCCTGTTCAAAGTGTTACATTCCTTACAAATAAAATGGTTAAAAAGGTTCCTTCAATATATTTGTTAACCCTGAAAATGCTTTGAATGACCTGAGCGTCCAAATATCCTGTTGGTCAACAGATGTATCTGTTCAATGAGTAACAAAGGGATCGAACACAACTCTTTTGTTACATTTCAACCCTGAAATTGGGGTATATTCTTTAAATGCTTGACTACTCCAGCTAATTGTCTTCTCAGGAAAGATTATTTATGGTTAACAAATATTTCTGTTCGATTAATTACACAAGGGATCGAACAAAAGGATTTCACAAGTACGAGGGTTGCCCTTTATATTTCGGGATCGGACAACCCAAGCAGACAGCTCTATCGTAAAGTTTGACATTTTTGAGGATATACGTAGTCAGAACTTTTTGACATATTAGTGCTATTTGTGTTGTTCACGATAACTTGAAAGATTAATCTCGATCAAAAATGGAATCGAATAGTGCACATTATCGTGCTATTATTTTTGAAACTTTCGAAGTGGATTGAGTCAACAACAGTGCATCAATGAACTTAATTCATTCAATTTTGGACAATGAAGCTCCATCAAGGACCAAAATTTATCGACGGTATGGTGAATTCAACCGAGGTCGCAGTTCACTCCAAGACGAATTTTGTGAAGTGCCTTGTTGTTCTGAAAACCATTGATGCTGTGGGCCAACTGATATTGCAAAATCGTCATGGGTGCCGTGGTGAGATTGAGACAACCTTAGGCATTAGTAGGGCCAGCATTTATTCAGTATTGCATGAACCATTGAACGTCGTGTTGATTGGTTCAAAGAAATGCTCAAAAATACGAACGCGGTGCTTCGAAGAAGGTCTATGACATCGTGACAGGTGACATGAGCCCTTAAGTAAACAGCAGTCGACTGTATGGGTGTTTCAAGATGAGCCAAATGCAACAAAATTGCTCGTGAACTTTCAAACGAATGGTCACATGTTTTTCGGAAAAACTGGACATGTCGTAATTATACCATTAGAACAGTCAGTTTTGAGTGAAATACAACCACTTGTTTGCCAGTTGTTTTCAAAAAATCTGGACCACCAACCGCTGAAGACAGATCACCCTTCACTGCGAAAATGCGAGCTCCCAAGTAGCATTTTTTGTTTTATAAAAGTGCGAATACACTCTTCGACACTGCCTTATAAAATTCAAGGTTATATAATGTACATACAATAAATTTTTTCTGTCCCCTATATATCCTTCATTGGCCTTAAATGATATAATTTATAACTTCCCTACAAGTGTCGACAAAGACTTATGGTTTTCCGATAAACATCTGAACACTTTTATAATCCTATCTGTACGACTGTTATAAAACCTCCATATGGAGACAATACTGTTTCCGTTACCTTTCTGGATGAAAACGCGCATGCGCAACTTTGTCGTATTGTTTCACTCTAATTCAACGTCAAGTATTATTCATCTTTATTTATCTGTTGGTTTATTGGTTAGTTGAATTCAGAAACAACCCAATAACATTAAATATGAAGTTGAAGATACGTAGTTGGTTTTATTGAACTATTACAAGTTACATTTCTTATACGCGCGAAGAAAATCTTGAAGGTAATTGAGCGAATACTTGCAATTTTTTCTACACTGTATGAAATTGAATTTTACCTCCGAATAACATGTGCGCCCTCGATATACAGAACTTTTGAATTTTTATTGAATAATATACAAATCAATTTCAATTATTTTTTTCTAAATGTAACAATTTTTCAATACAAACACTAAGTTTTGAATAATAGTATCTTGAAATTAACAAAAAATTCATTTTCAATCCAAATTCAACTTTGTTTCTTTTTTCTAAATTTTTCATTAAGCTGAAAAAACAGGACATCTTGAATAACAATATGGCCGTGTCGGATATTTAGTCATGCTCAACACTTGGATTCATATAAATTATTTCACATCCCTAATGTAAATACACTGCCTTTTTGTTATATAATAATTTTTGAAATATTCATAATCACCAATTTAAGTGATAAATATTACTGAATGAAACAAAGTGGGAGCTTTATAAACTTAAAGTGATTTACACCACCACCATCCCTGTATTATAACTGATGGTAACTCAAAACACCTTAAAACGACTAGTAGTTCTCACGCATGCGAATTAATCCGGATGTGTAAAAACTACTGGTCCTTTGCAGGTGTCGCTCTCTGAATGAAAACATAACCTAATATTCTTGACGCAAGTTTTTACTCAAGATATTGTGTACTATTTTCAACAAATGTGTTTAGGTGTGGACATGTCTTTCAAAATAGTTCAAACCGAAGAAACAGGAAGAGATATTCCGTCTCTTACAATTGTTCCTGAAGCTTGGGAACAAAACGACCTCCTTTATTCGCCCAAATCAAGGAATGCAGCGAGTGCAGTACGAAATCCGTTTTCAAAGACTGGAAATAGTATCCTTGTATTAAGAAGAGAGACAAATTTTTGTTATACAAGGCTGCAGAAGAAGAAATATATGCAATGCTGCAATATATGGACAGTGATATAGATCATTCAACGAATTTTCCTGGAAAAAGGATTAAGTGGAGCGAATTTAAATCACCTTGTAGAAAAATTGGATAATAGATATAATATAAATGAATAATATCAATAAGCACCTAAAGAAATTTCTTTCCCGATTGTTGGGTGTAAATTTAATAATTCTCATAGGTTATTGTGCAAACTATTAAAATGCAGTGATGTCAAACACTTTTAAGTAGTTATGAAATTGTATTTAAAAACACCTTTTTATTACTTATTCTCATTTTGATTTATAAGGGTACTCAGTTATTGGACATACTATACATTATTTTTATGTATAGAAAAGACTTGATAAAAACTTGAAAACACTGAACACTATCGGTTACATTACGAAGTTGCAAACGCCCAATAATAACTGTTGTATCACCTTGCTTCTGATGTTTCATAGGCAGGTTCCTGTCACCTTTATAAACCCATATTATGAACCTTTTGGTGCTATAACCTGAAGTTTTTATGAACAGTTGAAAATCTATAGTTCATGGAAACTTTTGGGAATCAATAATTTTGCAACTCCTATATGAACTAAAACACCTCAGGTACTTAGCACCCCTATTATGAATCAGTAATAACACCAATTTGAAATTTAAAAATCTTCAGGTTACCAAAAATGTTACTTGGGCTCTCACATATCGGCTCAAGCAACTGCATTTTTGGGCGCTCAAAACATCGATTTGATGGGTCGATGAGCCGTTTAGTCCTGATTTGGCACGGAATAACTTCTTTTTATTCCCGTACGTAAAAAACAAGATTAGAGCTCAACGTTTTTCGACACCTGAAAAAGCAGTTGATGCGTTCAGAATGCATGTTTTGAGATACCTCAATCAGAGTGGCGAAAGTGGTTCGACAATTGGTTCAAACTGATGCAATAGTGCACAAATCTTAATGGGAATATTTTGAAAAACATTGAAGATTTTCGATTATTGATATTTGTTTCTCTTGTCTAACCTCGATGTTCATGTTCATGAAGATTCGATCGATTGAGGGCTGTCTTAATCTCCAGAGCGATCTGGATAGATTAGCCCAATACTGTATAGATGATAGCTTGTTCCTCCACTTGGATAAATGTGTGAAAATTTCGTATACTAGGAACACCAACAAAATCTCCTTCCAGTACACACTTGACAACCGTCAGTTGAAGGAGTCAAGCATTGTCAAAGACTTGGGAATAACACTCGACTCCAAACTAATCTTTGGTGCTCACATTAGTAACGTCGTCACATCCTGCTCCTGAATGCTTGGCTTTGTGCTTAGACATGGAAAAGCCTTCCAAAAAAATGAGACCATCATAACACTCTACCATGCATTTGTCTCCTCACGATTGAACTTTGCACCCATCATATGGAACCCGACGGCTATATTCGACGCCTGGAGTCTGTTCAGAATAGGCCTACAAAAATAAAATTATAATTGAAAATCATGACTACACGTATGCTCGTAGGATTTTTCAGCTTCCCAGGCTAGTCGATTTAAGATTCATGAATGATGCTTCATTTATGTTCAAGCTGTTAAATGGTTTGATCATTGCTCCTGGTATTTTGGAGGAAATTCGCTTAAGGCCAGGTCAGACAACATTTTATAAATAACTACACCGCAAATTCCCCACTCGTCAGAATGATGACAACTGCAGGTGTTGTCTGGCCATACGTCGATTTCTTTTCTTGTTCGCTGACCACTTTTAAGAAATGTCTGAAACGTCATCTTTTGTTTTCGATTTTCCGGTTAATTGTATGTATATTTGAATACTGTATTTTACAAGTGATTTTTGTTTTGTTTTGTTTTGTTTCTTTAATTGATAGGTATATTACATGTATAATTCAGGTTTTATTTGTAACTGAGTGAACACTGCCTCTGGGAATAGTTCCTGTTTGTGTTCCAGTGAGAATAAATAAATAAATAAATAAATAAAGGGCAACCCTCGTACACCAGCATTCATAACAAGGATTCTTATCTCCTCCCAAAGATCTTTTCCTTCACATCCAAGCCTTTCTACATTTCTCGCTTTCATCATGTTGTCTATTGCTTTTTACTTGAAATAGCGTTTTTCCTCAAATCTACCTTTGTAACATCCTGAATTCTTCAGAGCTAACACACATACTCTCAATTTTTTCTGCCAAGTTTACTGAACGTAAATTATTCAATGTAAAGGATGCGACTCCACGAATTTCATCCTATATACAAGGTTTTCCAATAAGAGGTGTTATTTTGAATAGCCCGCTATTTCGGTAGATGGTCGATTTTTTGACATTTGACAAGTAGAAACAAGCTTCAACAACGCACTGAAATTATTAAAATTCACTATAAAAATGGTGAAATTTGGCAGAGACCTTTGAATAAAGAACCTCAGGAAGGAGCATACGTTTCGAAAATGTGCGTCCTAATGGGATTACCAATATGGCCGACAAAGGTTTCCGGAATCAGTGACATAGTGTAAAAAGAATAAGGGCATATCTCAAATCATAGGCGGTATATATTCTTTTGAATATAGGCGGTGAAATAATTCAATATTTGAATAGAGCAAAAAAGTTAACTAAAACTGGTTTCAACCTTTTGTTGGTTTTATCATTTTAGATGAGGAGTTAATCTATTACCGAATTAAGAGAAATTTAATTCCTTTAGAATTGTATTCGTAAAATTTAACGGTGCTTAATATTGAAAATGTACCTTCTTCCTTAAAAATGTAGAAAAGCACTGACGTAAAGTCAGGAGCTATTGCGAGTTGTTCTTAAGTCTTTTACCCGGCAGTTACTTTAGTGGAAGGTTTATTTGTGAAGAGAATATTCAAAAGTCGTAGATATTTAATCTTTATTTCGGAAAACAATAAAACAAATAAACTTCAGATAATTATAATAATAGATCAGAACAAACAAAGAGTACACCAAAATTTCATCAACAATTGACATATTGATTGCCAAATATTATCAATTTGGTATTAAGAAGTAATCGGATATGGGAATTTTGCACAATGATGTATACAAAAATTATTTCTTCTTAAAATAAATAATATGGTATAATTAATTAATTAATTCTTTACAAGGATAATTAATATTTAAAAAGTTATAAAAAATTGATAGAAAAAGTGTAGTCTTCAAGGACAAAGTTTGAATTAAAAAAAATTGGACATACATCCAGGCAAAATATCGATAACACAAAACCTAAAAAAATTACCAAAACATTATCAGAAATATCAAATAATGATTTTATTTACAATTCTTTTGAAGATTCAGTATAACTAGTTGTTTCCAGAAGCTAAATATCCATGGTATAATAAGGTTTTCAACTGACTTTGCACCTACAACTGCGGAGGTTAAAATCCTATTAGATCAGGGCTAATAAGCCAATTTATTGGCCTTTGAATAAAATCAACTTGGTATATTTGTTGCGAATTGTTTCTGTTTTCTTCACAATTTGAATCCAAGCTGCTCTCCTCTTTTTTCTTCTTTAGGAAATCTAAAATAATGTTAAAAACGTATATATCATAAATGTGCTATGAACATACAAAAATTAATCAATTATTGCAGAGCAATCTTTGAGTCGTCTTTAAAAATATTGATTTTTATGTAGGAAAATTTTTATACACTATGATAATATGTAATTCATGGTATATTTAATGTAGAAGGAGATATCACAGCATAACGAAAAAAATGAAAATAATATGAACTAAACCTACTGTATTTCTCCATGTTACACCAATGGTTAACCTCAAAATTTCTACAGACGTTTGAATTCTTTGTAAACTGAATTTATCTTTCGAAACACTTACCTATGAAAACTTAAAGTATTATCCTGTGTTTTTTCACACAGATCGGCCACAAGATGCACAACTAACCATTTTGAAGTCAAAATACCAAACTTGTTTACACGAAATTCCAACGTGATGAGTCACAATTGGATTAGTAATATGGCCGTTTCCGTCGCACGTTTATTCGTAGCAAATGAACCATAAATGAACATTGTGCTCCTTCCTGTGGTTCTATGTTCTAAGGCAGAGACGGTTCGTAAAACTCGACAATTTTTGGGTCGTCGTGAAGCACCTTGTCGGACCGTAATACAGAAATTGGTGGAAAAATTCGAGCTGTTGGGACAAGTTAGTGAAGTGAAGAATAAAACAATGCACGTCGCTTAAGAACAGCCGAGAATATTGCTGCTGTTGCCAAAAGTGTTGATGAAAACCCAGGTTTGTCCATTCCTCGTCGTTCTTTGGAGTTAGGCATTCCACAAACGTCATTACACCGTATTTTGCATAAAGATATGGGTCTTAAGGCTTATAAAGTTCAGTCAACACAAGAACTTAAGCTGGCCGATTATCAACAACTTTGCTGATTGCGTCGTTGAAATGCATGAAAATGATCCGGAATTCCAACGAAAAATCATCTTCAGTGATGAGGACTATTTCCACCTCTGTGGCTTTGTCAACGAATAAAATTGTCACATCTGGGGCTCAGAAAATCCAAGAGCTATTGAAAAGCCTCTCTATCCTCAACGTGTGACTGTTTGGTGTGGTTTTTGGTCCAGCGGAGTCATTGGACCTTACTTTTTCGAAAATGAGGCTGGAGAAACAGTTACGGTGAATGGATTGCGCTAACGATGATTGACGATTTTTATAGCCGGAATTGGATGGTATTGATCTGGACAACGTTTACTTTCAACAAGACGGCGCTACGTTCCACACAAGCAACGAAACCATCGATCTTTCACGGGAAAAGTTTCCGGAGAGGTGATCACAATTGGCCACCGAGATCTTGTGATTTAACACCTTGCGACTTCTTTCTTTGGGGCGACGTTAAAGAGAAGATCTACGCCAACTGCCCAGCTTCGACTCAAGACCTCAAAGATGGAATTCGTGAGGCTATCGAGGAAATAGGACAGCCACTTTGCGATTTGGTTATGGAAAATTTCATGAAAAGGATATTGTCCTGTCAGAGTGGTCATTTGCCTGATGTTATTTTCCACTATTAACAGCATTCCTTTCTCTTTATAATGAAATAAACATCCGATAATTTATATTAAAAAATGGCATTTTTCTTGAGTATCAAAATAACACCTCTTATTTGAAACCCTTTATATCTTACTGTGACATCATCACTGTCGCGAAGTGTGGTTATTCTTGCTGTTCTCACAATGATCCTAAATTTTGTAGGTGTCCTGAATAATTTTTTTATGAGCTCGGCCTTGTATCTACTATTACCCTTTTATATTTCTTTCTTTTCTTGCCTATTGATCTCTCTTTATTCAACAGTTGTTTAACTTTTCGAACATAAGAAATTGAAAAAAGAATGAAAAATATTAATTACAGTTGATTAAAACATATTCAATAGATTCCTGAATGACTTCTGTTGCTGAAAATACATAGCTTGAGATTCTTCTTGAACTTTTCGGCAATGGAACTAAGTTTTGCAGATGTTAATAGATTCTGTTTTCTCCAACGATTACAAACATTTGTGGTATTCAGTAACCACCCTGATTACCGGTACTTCCAAGGCCGCTTGCTTTCATCAATTTTCATCAAACATACTTTTATTCTCCCCTAATGCCAACAACCATTAAATTATATTCATCATCTTATCTTATATCCTCTGTTGATAATGCTTTTACATAATCAAACCTTAAATGTAGAGTTTCAAGGTATTGAATTTCATAGGTGCGAATTCCCAACCTTTCACCATCAACCTACTCGAAAGTGTAATCAAATTTCAAATCAAACCACCTCTCTGTTCATCCCTACGATCCAGAATATTCTAGTAAGTTCACCCCAAGGTTATTCCCAGTATACTGGATTCGTGTGTAATGTGACTCTGGAAGCCGAAAAGACACTTTATACTGCCTTCGGGTAATTTATTCACCGAGACATCTCAAGAAATATAGTTTAATGGCTGGAAACGTTGAAACCCCTTCTTTTGCATATTTCATCAGAGTTGGAATGATCCGGAGTGTTTTCAGACAATCTTGAGTATACTAGGTGATATCTTAGATTAATTCCGCAATTATATCTTGATGATCTCGTGTTTGCCGAATATCCTTATGTTCACCGATGTGGAATCTTTTGATTCAACAGCTGAATGAGATTCGCTGTTCCATTACTTAAAGGCAGGGCAAACAGAAAACAATGCAAACAAAATGGGACATCCAATAAATCTCGTCTCTGTTACGTTCTATGCATAGTAAACTTTCCAAATATATATAAAAAAACAATAAATGAAATGGTATGAAACACAATATCTGAAATTCTTTCAAATAACCTGAGTGGTCCTAAGACTTTCGTGTCTCAGAACCCAGGTATGAAATGGGCTCCACAAGAACTGGAACTCAACTAGAGAACGTTAAGGGAGTTTTACAAGAGCTAGAAGTACACTAATCCTGTCGATTAATGAAGACTGAGAGGCTCCAGCAGAAGTCGAGCTATAACAATGCCCTCTACAAAGACTAAAATTCTACTGTTGGCCTTTGTGTGCTCTATAAGAACTTGAACTCTATAATAGACCAAGGACCAGGGAAGCAATTTGAAGGAAGTGATGAGTAGGTCTGGAAGAATTTACCTTTCGGAAGTGACCGTATGAAGACCCAGTTGGACATTAATGAAGTGAAATGAGGTGAGATATTTGCAATGGATATTCAACCAATAGAGACAACCAATAGTACAGTGATGGAAGGATCTATATATGGTAGTAAGAATGATCAACTACGAGGTTTATAGCAACAAGAGTTATCCAAGAAAAAGGAACGCATCACCCAAGTGATGTGCCTAGCAATAGACGAGGCCCTTGGGATGAGATTACAATGTGAAAGCATATTATGGCGAAAGCTAGGTTCGAAATCACCACTGAGTAAAAACAAGACCTTTTTAAAGAGACCTTTCGATGTTTTTTTCCATCAAAATGCAATGATATATACGAAAGATTGCTTTGAATCCATCCTTTATAAAAATCACTAAAATAGTCTGACTCAAACCGCAGTTACTCGATAAATATTCAACTAAACGAAGTGGCGCCATCTGCTAGTAAGGCCCATGACTAGACTATTCAACTTCCAAATATACAGTCTTATACGGGGAATTCAAATAACCAGATGATTTAATTACCATATCCCGTCTTCCTTCACCCTTAGAATTCAACGCCATACTTTGGCCATCAAATATCATCATATTATGCATCTTATCGATAACCCGATCGTCTCGAACCCTAGGATCATCCATCTCTTGAGAATTCCCTCGAGCTACTGAAAGATAACCCAAATCTGATTTATGACCGGCACTGGTCAGGTCACCGATGCTTCTTCCATCAGAAGATGCCCGCCAGTTATCCCCTACTTCTTCTTTCCTTAATGTTCCGGCATTTGAATGTGCATTTTCCGTATCTTGAGAAAGGACCGGATGGGTAGAAATTTATCACCTCTCGATTCGGAAACTTCGGATGACGCAGATTTCCTGGGGAAATATGGGAGCCTGAAATTCACCAGTAAGATTGAAATCGGTATCCCAGCATTAATTCAATGATTGAGATTACAATTTGAGGTTTCTACGAAGAATTTTTTTTCAAAGCGTTTTTATATGTTGAGACGTCGAGTCCTCGAGCTTGAAGTGTACTTATTGAACAAACTCGACCTTTATTTGCCTTAAAAACAAATAAGTTTCCGAGAAAAGTATGGTACAAACGACCTTCTTCAGACTTAAAACTCTCAATATTGATGGACCATGAAAAAAAAGCTTTTGACACTTTGAATCAGACAAATATGATACCTGCCGTCACTGACTGTCGAGTTGTTAACAGTTATACAGGTGAATCTTTGACCATTGCGTTTATTTCAACTATTGATTCTTGAAGCTATAAGGAACGATTTTTTCCTTTACCACTGTCCAATTCTGCACAGTTGCAGAGTTATAAGATATTTAACGATAGATAGATATACAGGGTGAGTCTTTGACCACTGCGTTAATTTTAACCATAGATTCTTGACGTCAAAAGAAACATTTTTCCTATAACATTTTTTCCAAATTTGGCTCCGTTCAGAAGATATAGGTTGTTGAAATTTCATAAAAATTGCATTTTCACCTGTAATATTCAAACGACAATATCAATTGAAATGATCTCTTGTAGAAGGTTTTTGATAACAGTCATGCATATTTTGGCATCATTAGATCCATTCCATTTCTTGTGGGTTTCTCACTAATACTCTATAGATTGGTTAAATTGCATAAAAACAAATATCGCTTGAACTAGAGATCCGTATGTTGTAATTCCTGGAATCATTAGTCATTTTTGCAGATAAAATCATTACTCATCTTTCCTCCTAAATTGCACCATTCTTGAGATATTTGGAGTTGAAAGAAATTAAATCGATATAATTTTATCAAAATTTTCTGATTTTCCCAATTCCAACTCTGTGCTGAAATGATTCAATAATCAGATTTGTTCAATGTTGCCATATTTTATGTTTTTATTAAATATTTCTACAAAAGGTTGGGGAAATCTCTCCAGTCTATGGTTCCACCACTAAACACTATTGATGAAATTAACCACTGAACAATTTTTGTCTTACACTCACTACAAAATCCAAATTGCCATTTGCTGTATTTACTATTAACTACCGACCACAGATACGTTATAATAACATTTTAATGTGATGATTATTCACTCCAGTTATTCTGAGAAAAATTAGAACTGGAGATCAATAATGAATAACAGAATAGATTCATATTAATGATTCAACAAAAATTTTTTTATTAAAGAACACCTAGTTGATTTTTCATAATCAAATTTAGGTGATCAAAATAAATTGCTTCAAGAAAGTATAATTGCACACCTACATCTGGGAATACTTGTGATCTATCCAAGTAAATTGTTATTGGGATTCAGTAGAGAAAATAATCATCAAGCAAAGTAACATTTTTAAAATAATTATTCGTAGTGACATCATTCATTGTTGTTGATGATTTCGAAAAAGATTTTTATGTTTTTAACAGTATGATATCAAGTAACCTCATAGACCTGTTCACTAGTCTCTGTCAAGGAGAATAAACTTCAGAAATATCAGTGTTTGGAAAATCATAGATGATTTTTTCAGGCTTTGAGTGGAAAAAAAGGGCAATGTGACAACCTCTTGCCTTGGATGTTTTCTCATAGAAATGATAGTTTTCATGATTTGGAAATTTTAAGAAGGAAATCACAAATGTATGATGATAACATCCAATAATTCTGAGGTTTCTTTGGAATTTCTCACTAGAAAGGGATGGTTTATGATCTTGAAGTAGAAAGAAATTATAGTAGAAGAGCAAAAATCTGTTTATGGTGTTGAGTTTTTTTACCAGAAAATTTGTATTTTGTATCTTCCTTCTGGATATGCACCTCATCGGATGAAACATGAGTGAGTGAATCATTTCTTAGAGAGAAAATAATTAATTGGGTTTGACGACCTAACTGTATGATGATATTCTTAATTTTGAGAGGATCTAAGGCCAAGTTATAAGAGAAACACATTCAACAAAAAGGCCGACGTTTCGATTTATTTAAAATCTTTATCAAGGCACTGGAAAAAAAAACGATACATTTTAAATTACAGTGACAAATTTCAAAAAGATTAAAATGACTAAACATATAAAAACAAATACAAAGAATACAAATATCATATAAGACAGTAAGTTACTCACATTGTAGGGTGGCTTCTCTTGTTATTAAAGAAAAAATATCATTAGATATTTTGTAAATCGATTGAATGGATGAAACGTAATATGTCATGATACAGCTCGCTATACACTGGTTAAGAACAAATGTTAGAATTTAAAATTTATCAACATGCAAATAAAAAGATGCAGAGGATGAGTCATGAATAATATGTGGGTATAAAAACAACAAAAGTCTGTAATAATGAATTCATTTGATTTATATCATATGTAGATTCCTAATTTTATAAATAATGTTGAAATAGGAAGTATTGAGATTCTCGATGTCCGTTCGTTTATTAATAGAATTGTCATCCTTTTTAATTGCCAACATTTCTCCAAATAATCTTTTTTTAATATTATCTTGTTGTCCAAGTATGTTAACTTTTTCAAAATCAAAAGAGTGAAGCTCTTTGAAGGAGTGTTCTGCCAGAGCGGTGTTGTTTTCTTTTACCTTGGCTGGGTTATGAATATTGACACAGTCTCTTTTGTGCTCTGTTATTCGTGTTTTTAAATATCTCCCAGTCTGCCCTATGTATACTTTATTACAATCTTTGCACGGAATCTTATAAATTACATTGGATCTCCATTGTGAGGACGTCTTGGATTTTAAATAAGTGTAGAATTGTTTTTTTATTGTGTTATAGGGTTTATAGGCTATATTAATGGTTTCAGTATTTAATAATTTACCTATCTTTTCTGATAAGCCAGGAACATATGGAATTTTGAAAAACCTAGGTCTGATTGTATCCTGTGTTATCATTTCTGGGTGTTGTTGATTTTTATTAAGAACTCCGGTAACAAGTGCTAAAGGGTAATTATTTTTAGTTAGAAATGTTTTAATTTTTTCAAAGTTATTATTATGAAATTCTGGACTAGCCAGTTTTAAAGCTCGATATTTCAAATTTTTGATGAGATTAATTTTATGTATAAAAGGGTGGTGGGAGTTAAAATTCAAAAATCTTTCCGAAAAGGTTGGTTTTTGATACCAATCAGTTTTTAGTGCAGTGCCCGTTCTTATAACTAGTACATCCAAGAATGACAACCCATTATCTTTCTCTACTTCAACCGTGAATTGAAGGCGTGGGTGGAAGGAATTAAAGAGTTTAAAATTGTGTCAACGTGTCCTTCCGGTATTGATGTGAAAATGTCATCCACATTAATAAAAATCAACAACACCCAGAAATGATAACACAGGATACAATCAGACCTAGGTTTTTCAAAATTCCATATGTTCCTGGCTTATCAGAAAAGATAGGTAAATTATTAAATACGGAAACCATTAATATAGCCTATAAACCCTATAACACAATAAAAAACAATTCTACACTTATTTAAAATCCAAGACGTCCTCACAATGGAGATCCAATGTAATTTATAAGATTCCGTGCAAAGATTGTAATAAAGTATACATAGGGCAGACTGGGAGATATTTAAAAACACGAATAACAGAGCACAAAAGAGACTGTGTCAATATTCATAACCCAGCCAAGGTAAAAGAAAACAACACCGCTCTGGCAGAACACTCCTTCAAAGAGCTTCACTCTTTTGATTTTGAAAAAGTTAACATACTTGGACAACAAGATAATATTAAAAAAGATTATTTGGAGAAATGTTGGCAATTAAAAAGGATGACAATTCTATTAATAAACGAACGGACATCGAGAATCTCAATACTTCCTATTTCAACATTATTTATAAAATTAGGAATCTACATATGATATAAATCAAATGAATTCATTATTACAGACTTTTGTTGTTTTTATGCCCACATATTATTCATGACTCATCCTCTGCATCTTTTTATTTGCATGTTGATAAATTTTAAATTTTAACATTTGTTCTTAACCAGTGTATAGCGAGCTGTATCATGACATATTACGTTTCATCCATTCAATCGATTTACAAAACATCTAATGATATTTTTCTTTAATAACAAGAGAAGCCACCCTACAATGTGAGTAACTTACTGTCTTATATGATATTTGTATTCTTTGTATTTGTTTTTATATGTTTAGTCATTTTAATCTTTTTGAAATTTGTCACTGTAATTTAAAATGTATCGTTTTTTTCCAGTGCCTTGATAAAGATTTTAAATAAATCGAAACGTCGGCCTTTTTGTTGAATGTGTTTCTCTTATAACTTGGCCAGAGAAAATAATGTTTTTAAACAATTCAGATTCATTAGTGGATGCTGTGGAAGGTATTTTTCATTCAAACTAAACTAGACTACAGAGGGTATTTGCCCAATGTGAAAACTAAAAATGCTTATTACATCTTAACGCAGCTGAATTTGAAAAACCGTAATGAAAAAGGGTTCTTTTTATCTCAAGAACCTATGGTAAAATGCACGCAGTGGTCAAAGACACACTCTGTATAGATGAATCTTCTTCAGTGCAGAACTTACAAAATTACATAGGAAATGAAATTACGTCAAAATACAGAAAAAATATATTCTACAACAAATTATTGGAAATAAAATATTCATCAAGATTATTCGGTTCCAATCGGACCAGTATTTTACATATTAAGTTCTCAAAAGTCCCTACATAATTACATCTCATTATATTGTCAGGGAGCTTATTGAATAGTTTTGTGCATATGTAGTATGGACCCCTCTCTGTCATGGTTAATCTATGTTGCGAAAAAAGAAGATCTAGATTTTTAGTGTTATAACTACGTTCTCTACTGAATTCAAAAATTTCTTTATTATTGAAAACAAAAATCAAATATTCATAAATATAAAAACGGAAATGGTAAATAAATTGCTTTGACGAAACTTTCCTCTACAAGATTCTCTAAAATTTAATCTATACATACATCACAAAGTTCTGTTTTGAATGACAAATATAGAAGTAACATTATAAATACGACCCCAAAAACATACGTCATGACTGAGTCGAAATTAGCATGATATATAATATTCACAATACTCACATCCAAGTGACTAGATAGAATCTTGATACCATAGCCAACACTGGATAATTTGAGACAGAACTTATCAGTATGAATTTCCCATTTAAGAAATTCATCGATATGAAGATCCAAGAATTTGGTGTCTGATGAAAGTGTAACACTGTTAGTACCCAGAATAATACAATCTAGCGATGTATTCAGAACTTGTTTAACACGTTCGCTACCAGGGCTATATTTATGTTTCGTCCACAGAGACCACCATGCAAATTTGAGCTGACTCATATATGAGCCGTCGGGTTATTTGTAGTTTTTCTTTACATAGCCCACTTGGCGCATATATGAGTCGGTATGAAAACAATGCAAATAATATGTTTTTAACAATTTATTGAACACAAAATAAAACAATAATTATTATTTCAAAACTAAAACAAAAACTCCGTACATTTCAGTATTCAAAAACTTATTCTTAATAAGTTTGTATCAAAAATAAATTGTCCTATATACTCTTCTCGTGATATTCTTTGAAGCAAGGATCGACGCAAAGGCCAATTACTTTACCTTTATTGTCTTTGCATACGTCACAAATATAAAAAGTCTGTGACCTAATTTGTTTTGAGGAACAAATTTGGCATCTGATCCTTTTTTCAATCTTTTTTGGATAGTGGTTTACAGATCGATTAATTGATCTATTTCTAGGCACATTTTCCGGTATCGGCAACAACAAGCTAGATATGACCATATCTCTGAACTTAAGATAGCTGATTTTCTTTTGATGTTTCAGATTGTATATGTATGTTCTATTCCAAAGACAAATATCAAGCATATGAAAAAATACTTTCAGGTACCATCGAATTGTTTTCCTTGGCGTAGTGTAGTATGACACCATCTGGTCGCATCTATCCACTCCAGACATAAATTTATTATAATCAATTACAGCGACTGGCTTTTCACATTGTGTGCCTCTCTTACTTACATGAGTTGTGCATTTAGCTGAGTGCGCTGTGGATATCATGAGGACTTCCCTTTTGTCTTTCCATTTCATAACTAAAACTTTGCCTTTTCTTCTGAAAATAGTCTGACCTTTTCTTAGTTTGGCATTCACTACAACTTTCGGATTTTCTTTTCGGGATTTTCTCAAAGTTCCCACAACATGAGTTTTATTTTCATATAAAAAATTGGCTAGCTTTACGCTATTATAGTAGTTATCCAGATAAAGTATGTGTCCTTTTCCAAGAATACGTTTCGTTAGGTGCGTTACAACAGATTGTGCATGTCCTGTTTCATTGTTGACCGTACTCGTCCTGTATAAATAAGAATGTCTAATACAAATCCATCTGGAGTACACAGTTCATAAATTTTAATACCATATTTTGCGGATTTGTTTGGTATATATTGGCGAAAGAGCAAACGCCCACGCCAAAGCAATAAAGCCTCATCTAGTGACAAGTTTTGTCCAGGATAATAAATAGCCTGTATATTTTGCATGATATGTTCGACCACTTGATCTACTTTGTACAAACGGGAAGATTTATCATCTTCATTTTTGTAGAAACACAAACATCTCAAAATGGCCTCAAATCTATTTCTTGGCATTGATTTGCTGAAAATTGGATGATTATATATGCTATTCTGAGCCCAATAATTTTTATAGTTGGCATTGATATGTTGCCCATTATGAGGCATAATTCAAGAAAGCGACGAATTTCGTCGCAATTGGTATCTTTCCAATTTTTCATATTTGAATGAAAGGATACGTTTTTGTCTTTGATAGATTTCGCCCGAAGATTCACCCAGTCTACAATTTTTTCAAGAAGTGGAACATCAAAAGCATTTCAAATATTTCCAACGGAGTTGATGTAGAAGAAACGTTTCTCTTCAATCCTTCGGGTTCCATAAAATCGAAAATATCGGGGTCACAATCAACATCCACCCACTCATCTTCAACAGTTTCTGCGTCTATTGTCTCTTCATTTTGATTGGTCTCTTCAATTTGATTATTGTTTATTTCATTTGTCTCCGATACTTGACTCTTCATTACTAAAATCTAAGTTTGAAGACTCAGATGGTCTGTAACTGCTTCCTGAATCTGAATACGGTTCTGGAATATCCTCTGAACTATCAGCATCGGAACCTCCATCCATAATTTTTTCAGCTTCTCTTTGTAATTCTTTATCCGTTAGACGTCGAGACATATTGTTAAGTTTCTGTAATAAAAAGTAAATAAATTAAAATATAAATGACTACCCGAAAACACCATAATAATGATCCTATTTCAGAAATAAAATTTATACTCACCAAATTGAACGAGCAGAATAGCCTTCTTCACTTCACAACACTCAAAACACTGAATAATCAAAAGAAACAAATCACTCTGCTGAACAAGTCACAACGAGAAGGATAGGAATATTGCGCGCGCATTATGTCGAATGTAAACAACTTATCTGGAGACCAGTCGGCTAGTATGTGAGTCAGACCTTCCCACAG
This sequence comes from Micraspis discolor, assembly GCA_030674115.1. Classification (NCBI taxonomy): domain Eukaryota; kingdom Metazoa; phylum Arthropoda; class Insecta; order Coleoptera; family Coccinellidae; genus Micraspis; species Micraspis discolor. Next base: position 27,197 of record JARTUT010002333.1, on the reverse strand, counting down.
ACCGTGCGTGAAGACGAAACCGATTGCATAAACTGTGCGTCTGAAAACGTTCCTTAAAATCACTAATATTTCCGACTCATATATGAGTCCTCGGTATATTTGTAGACACGGCCTGGCTCACATATGAGCCACTTGGTAGCGAACGTGTTAAGACGAAAGATTACCAGATTGGTTTTTTCGTTATTAATCACTAATTTGTTCATATTCAACTGATCTTTCACCTTAAAGAATGCATCTTTCGTTCTGTAAATGATCTCCTCTAAATCACTCCCCTCAATTAAAACATTTATGTCATCAACATAATCAGTATTACAGGTTTTAAAATAACTCGAATATACACTTTCACAACACACGAAGTAGGAATAAGTATGTGCCTCCTTTACATCGTTAGAAGAAAACGTCCCAAAAATACCACGCGAAAGTGACACTGAAGATAGATTGACATTAGGTCTATCAGATAGCATCAACATGACCTCAGTAAAAATCCGCTGGTTTTCGAGATATCACCAGTTTTGTGTATTTTTTAAAAATCTCCATTTTTTGGACTTTTATCGCCTAGCACTCCTAGAAATTATTTCAAACTCATGTTTTTTTTTTACCTAGGCTATCCTTAATAGTTGCTTTAAACAATGAAGTAATAACTTCACCGAGAACTAGAACAAATCCTTCAAAAAATGTGTAACTAGTTGTACTTTATGCCGAAGTTAAAATGTTAACTTAAGTTTGACTGACTGCTGTGAAAAAATTATATTATTATGAAAATGGGTGTTCTTTGAAAATACCCATTGCAAAATACGTGATATTTTTGGTGAAAATAATCGGCCAAATCAATCTTCAATTCAGAGTTTAGTGAAAAACTTCGAAGGAATTGGTTTTGTTACTGATGAACCAAAAAGTGGAAGACTAAAAACTGTACGCACAAATGAAAATATTGTTTCACACTAGTGAAAGCGTTGAAAATGAACCGACAACATCAATTCCGCATCGTCCGCAAGAATTGGGCATATCTTATGGCTCCTTATGGTGGATTTTGCATGAAGATTAGCATTTACACGCTTATAAAATTCAATTAACCCAGAAATTTAAAGAAAGAGACCATTCACAACGTCGTAATTTCGCTAGTTGGATTACTGAACAACGAACGACAGATCCATTGTTTTCGAGCAAAATTTTGTTTACTGACGAAGCTCATTTCACAATGGATGGATTCGTCCATAAGCAAAATTGTCGTATCTGAGGTGATAAAAATCCTCGTGTTATTCATGAAAAATCTCTACACCCACAAAAAGTTACTGTTTGGTGTGCATTTTGGGCAAATGGAATCATTGGGCCATTTTTCTTCGAAGATGATGCTAGAAATGCTGTTACTGTGAATGCTGAGCGATACCAATTAATGTTGAGATACTTTTTATGGACACAGTTGAGTCATATTGATGTGTCTGACGTCTATTTTCAGCAAGACGATGCTACATGTCACAGAACTCGAGAGAACATCACGTTTTTGCGATCAAAATTTTCTCAACGTGTAATTTCACGAAATGCAGATTTCAATTGGCCTCCAAGGTCATGTGATCTAACACCAATATATTTTTTGTGGGGTTTTTTGAAAATTCGAGTGTATGCTAACAAGCCACAAACAATTAATGATCCAAAGAACAATATTCAAGTAGCAATTGGTGAAATAACACCAGCAACATGTCGAAAAGTCATTGAAGATTTCGATATTCGGCTTGATGCCTGCAGACGTAGTCGTGGTGGACATTTGAATGATGATTCTATTCCACTTATCATTGTAATAGATCTTACTTTAAACGAAAAAAAAAACAGCTTGAAAAAATTGCAAATTGTTTGTGTTTTATTTCAAAGAAACATGTAGGCGCGTTTTCTGGATGACCCGTTAATAATAAAGCAAAAGCGCCTGGCCAACCACGAACACACTCAAGATTTTCGTATCCAACAGAAGTACGACAAGGAGATGTCGTATCGCCGCCACATTTCACGAAACTCTTGGAATATATGTTGAAATTATTGATTCTGAAGGTACGAGAATAATTTTCATTCCAAGATTTGATAAAATTGAACGATACATCTATTATATCAAAGGAAGCAGTATATACAGGGTGAGTCTTTGACCACTGCGTTAATTTTAACCATAGATTCTTGAGATCAAAAGGAACACTTTTTCTATATTCAGCTGCGATAAAAAGTTATAAGCATTCTATGTTTTCACATCGGGCAAATACCCCTCTGTAGTCCAGTTTAGTTTGAATGAAAAATACCTTCCACAGCATCCACTACTGAACCTGAATTATTTGAAAACATTATTTTTCCTCTAAAAAATGATTCACTCACTCATGTTTCATCCGATGAGGTCCATATTCAGAAGGAAGATACAAAATACTAATTTTCTGGTAAAAAAAACTTCAACACTATAAACAGATTTTTGTTGTTCTACCATAATTTCTTTCTACTGCAAGATTATAAACCATCCCTTTCTAGTGAGGAATTCCAAAAAATCTCAAAATGATTGGATGTTATCAACATACATTTGTAATTTTCTTCTTAAGAATTCCAAATCATGAAAACAATCATTTTTATGAAAACTTCCAAGGCATGAAGTTGTCACATTGCTTTTTTTTTCACTCAAAGCCAGAAAAAATCATCTATGATTCTCCAAACACTGATATTTCTGAAGTTTCTTCTCCTTATCAGAGACCAGTGAACAGGTCTATGAGGTCTCTTGATATCAAAAAAGTTAAAAATATGAAAATCTTTTTCGAAATCTTCAACAACAATGAATGATGTCACTATGAATAATTATTTTAAAGTGATGTTACTTTGCTTGATGATTATTTTCTGTACTGAATTCCAATAACAATTTACTTGGATATATTACAAGTATTCCCAGATTTAGGTATGCAATTATACTTGCTTGAAAAAATTGAGTTTGATCACCTATATTTGCTTCTGAAAAACCAACTAGGTGTTCTTTGATAAGAAAATTTATTTTTGTTAGATCATTAAAATGAATCTATTCTGTTTAGACTATAATTAATTACTGAACATACGTAAATTTTTGGTTTTTATAATCAGAGTATTTGTTTTAATTATGTAAACAGAAACATAAATATTAAATTATGGTTATTCATAGATTATGTCAAATTTTGGTACCTTACTATAGAATATTAATTTATTACCGAACCCCAGGAGAGAAAAAATTAATAATTGCAAAGTTTTATTAAATGAAATATAATATCTGTAACCATTATGGATCTTCAGTTATATTTTTTCTCAGAATAACTAGAGTGAATTATTATTACATCAAAATGTTATTATAACATGCAAGGGGAAAACCTGATGTCAATATTAAACCAGCTCCAAAGGGTAGAAGGTGGATATGGATTGGTGGTCTTTCAAGAGAAACTTCATCGTCCAGCATATTATCATATGTGACTGAAAGATGGCCGAAAAATGATCTTTTATGTTTCGATTTGAAGTCTAAGAATAGCAAAAATCCTTTAAGGTAGGTAGCAGAGATCTGGAATTAGAGGAGTTACTTAACCCAGAAGCATGGCCTGAGGGTGTACTAATCAGACCATTCCAGAACATCTAGCTAAGAGCAACCCAATCTGACAATGAAACTGTGTACCAAGGAAGTTATTGTGAGGTGAACGATATTCGTTGTAGCTTTAGTTCAAACTTATGTCAGAATAGTTTATATTGCTATTACCAAAATGTCAGAGGGTTACGTACAAAAATAACTAATCTTGCTTCATCAATAATTAGTTCGGATTATGATGTTATATTTTTAACTGAAACTTGGTTGTGTAAAGACATTTCAAATTTAGAATTAGGTATTAATAATTTCGATATTTACCGCAAAGACAGAGATTCCGAAATTAGCTGTAAATCAAGGGGAGGCGGTGTCATGATAGCCATAAAGAGATCGATTTCTTCAAGAATTATATCAAGCTCACATAATGATATAGAAGTTGTATTTGTTTTAGTTCATACTGTGCGCGGAGATATATTATTCTCAAATGTATATTTTCCTCCAAATAGCGACATTTCTCTGTACGAAAAATTTTGCGAAGACTTAGAAGATATATCTGATCGATATCCTGACGCAAACCTTATATGCTGTGGAGACTTTAATCTCCCGGGTATCTGTTGGAAAACCGAGTCTAATAAAAACTTAATAAAGATAACAAAAACTCAAACGGTAATCGCACAATCAATAGCAATGTTAAATATGGTACAATTGAACGAAATATTATCGAAAGTATTTTTGGAAATTTGTGAATGATTCCAGGTTGAATAAGAGTCTTCCTACCGCTATGTATTTCCAAGATGAGATTTCAGATAATCCACAAGAAATAGCCAAATTTTTTGGTTCCTATTTTTCCAAAGTTTATAAAGCGATCAAGCCAAAACACTTGAATACACCGCAGGATAATCTTGTCGATATAGGAAATGTATATTTTACGACAGATGAAGTACTTAAAGAGTTGTTGACTTTGAATGACTCTAATAACTCGGGTGCTGATAATCTTGGGGCGATATTTTTGAAGCGCTGCGGTGATATATTGGCTGAGCCTTTATACCTTATATTCAATAGCTCGATTAAATGCGGAAGTTATCCAAAGATCTGGAAAGATAACTTTGTTATTCCTGTTCACAAGTCTGGAGATGAAAAAGATGTGAAAAATTATAGACCAGTATTGAAGTTTTCTCATATCCCCAAAATTTTCGATAAGCTTGTCAGCATCAAGATTTCACCCTGCTTTTCACGTGTTTTTCTATCAGAACAACACGGATTCATTAGCAAGAGATCGGTAACAACTAATCTTGTTTCGTACATTGACATCATTTCAAATGCAATGAAAGAAAAATTTCAGGTAGATAGCATTTACACCGACTTTCAAAAAGCTTTTGACACGGTTCCACATTCGTTACTTGTTGAAAAACTTGAAGGGATCGGTGTCGGCCCTCCGTTATTGGACTGGTTGTCTGATTGTTTGCGTGATGGTACCTTAAGGGTTATGCTTGGAAATGGTATTATCTCCGAGCAGTTTCTCGTTCTTTCTGGGGTTGGTCAGGGTTCACCCCTTTCTACACTACTCTTCCTATGTTTCATAAATGATATAGGAAAATATATTAGAGGAAGTCTATTTCTATTGTTCGCTGACGATCTTAAATTGTTTAGGGTCATACGGAGTATTCAAGATTGTCTTTCACTACAAGAAGATCTTAACAATGTTGAAAGGTGGTGTGCTGACAATGAAATGCAGTCCAATATCGGTAAATGTAGTGTAATGAGATTTTACAGAGTTAATTCACCTATCAAGTACGATTTATAGGCTAAACAATGTCAAACTGAGCTCATGCCTAATTGTTAATGATCTAGGAATACACCTCGACCACCAGCTGAATTTGATTCAGCATATTTTCATTATAACTCAGAAAGCTATTAGGATGCTTGGATTTATTAAAAGAAAACTCAAAGATTTTAATAATGTCTCTGCCTTAAAAATTATTTATTTTACGAATGTCCGAAGTATATTGGAATATTCAACTGTAGTCTGATCTCCTTATTATGAAGTGCACAAAAATAATATTGAGCGCGTGCAACGAAAATTTTTAAGATGGGTTGCTTACAAAATGAGTATTCCCAAGGCCTCAATAAACTATGACCACCTACACGAGTCTTTATCAATGAAACCACTATCTATAAGAAGGAATAATTTTGATGTGATGTTTGTATATAAATTAATCAATAATTACATTGATTGTGAATACCTAGTATCTAAGATAAAACTTAATGCGAAGAATGTATTCCTCAGACACAGAGATCTCTTATACATCGAATATAACCCCACTAACTATGCTATGAATAATCCGATTGCACAAGCGATAAAAGGGGCAAATGCATCGGAAATCGATCTATTTAAGATATCTATTTTTAGTCTCAAAAGATATTTTGAGGTTATTTGAACTTGTCAACTGTTCTTGTTGGTTTTTCCTATGATATATATTTTTTGTTTTTGTAGATTTCAATATTTTTTGTTTGTTTTCTTGTTAATTTTTGGAATATTGTATATCTTATTGGGAAATTGGGTTTGCCATTTGTAATGTATACATATATTCTTTTGAATTTTTGTTTTACAATATTAATAATAATAATGATAATAAATTGTAAATAGGCATGTCCGTTCAAATAAATAAATAAATAAGATAATACCGATAGTTCGAAATTATTCAATTCAGTATGAAAAGATTATGGTTAGAAAATGCATTCTATTCTGATCTTTCCTGTTTATGAGCCTATAGCCTCCAGTTTCAATTTTGATTGAATTTTAATTAACCATGCATCATAACAAACATTCAGAAATATTAAAACTAAGTCAAATTCTATTATCTCCCATGTTTGTGAACCAGGTTGAATCGGTGTATGAAATAAAGATGTGAAAAAACAAATCTAGGAGACTGGGTTCGAAGTTTTTAAAACTCATATGAGCTTGGTTTGAAGCATTCTTATATTAGAATAGATATAATTTGATGAACCCTGAAAGTTTGAAGCTATAGAGAACTAGCTCTTCATAAAGGCAAGTCTTAAATTTAACAGGTCCTGACAGAAAATACATTACCTATTTCAACGGTCATCATGAAAATATACCGAAGTACCTATGTGAGAGATGAAATTTTTTTTCTCTATTTATTATGGAATATTGCTCATATTACAAGGTGCTAGACATCATTAATAATGAATACAGCAAATGGCAATTTAGATTTTGTAGTGAATGTAAGACAAAAATTGTTCAGTGGTTAATTTCATATATAGTGTTTACTGTTGGAACCATAGACTGGAGAGATTTCCCCAACCTTTGGAAAAATGTTATAGGAAAAAATGTTTCTATCGACGTCAAGAATTTACGGTTTTAAATAATGCAGTGATCAAAGACTCGCCCTGTATAAAAATTCATATAGTACTTGAGATGCCGAAAGTTTGGACATCGATTTTTCGAAATAGTCGTAACTTGAAGAAGTCGTCAGTTAGATCACGATCACTTTATTCTGAAAAGTTTATAACATCACCTGAACAATTTCTTTCTTATTAGCAAAGATACTTGAATTTTGTATTTACCTATTGCAAATATCAATTTATGAAGTTGGGGGTGGATTTTTTCATGCAATCGAGGCTCAAAATTGAAATTTCAATATCGAATTCCGTAAGAAAACTCATATGAAACACAATACCGCTTGAACTCATCTAAATTCAAACAAGTAAATAACCATAGAGCGAACAACCGCCCCGTATAATAATGAAATCATCCACTTCCGGGCGCAACGATAGAATTCTAACCTAACAATCCAACGCTTCGGCAATAAAATAAACCAATTCTCAATTTTTCAAACAACGACGAGAAAATTGAATTTCTAGTTTACGCGGTAGAAGCCCTGGAAAACGAACGACGAACATGCAGAGTGGATGATAGAAGCGTATTGTGGTTTTCTCTCGTTGTCCCATCGTTCATATATCTTTTCCGAGCTTTTCTGACGTTATGATTGGACCTTCGAATTTAAGCTCTTCGAACTAACGATTTGGTCGTGCTGGAATAGATAGAAATGAACTTCTGGTTTTGGTTGATCTGCATGTTTTGAAGAACAATACCTCATTTCCTTATTGGGCGGCCACTATTATGGGAGACGTATTATACCGTTAAAGGATTTAATTGCTTCGAAAATTTACTTTATCTATGATATAAAGGCTCTTGTGAAACTCTCACCCGGCAACACCGCATAAAATCTTTTTCCATTTATTCGGGTCACAATATCTTCAGGGTCAGAATGATCTGAACAAATGAAAATTGCTTTCTTTGGACAAATACTTGACCATCCTAACAGCGAAGCCCAAATTCTTCTTTTTTTTTTCATCGTCATCTGGGAACCTTAATTCGAGAAAACCTCTCTTTATCTTATAATCATCTCTTTGAAAACTTTCCTATTAAAACTTTCTATGCTACTGAACATGTAAATAACTAAATACTTCTGGTTCTAACAATACACTTATCTATAGAACGATGAATTCGGATTAAAATTCCTGTCTTTACTACAACTTTCACACTTACGAACCATTTTTAGTGCGATGAAAAGTAATAAACAATTGAAAATATATATAAGTTGTTGTAGTTGAGTGTCATCAATTATAAGCGAATTTCAGATTCATAATTGCTGAGCTATAGGACAGGTCTGGCCCAATAACTAACTTCACTTATATTTGGATAATAAACTAATTCTATTAATATGGAATCTCTATCTCATCTCTTTCGGAAGATAGAGAATATTCAGCCAAACATTTTCAAATTGACCACCGTTTCTTCATCACGAGTCAAATCCAACCGATGGCGATCATTTTCAGCTCGATATTCAGAAATTACAGACATTTGGGAAAAAATAGCCCTCTTGTCGCAAAATTCATAATGACAAAATATGACAACTGCACACACCAGTATTTTAGACATGTTTGTCATAAAATGAACCCACAGAATTAGTTTCATTTTCGGCTCAATATTCACTCATTATGACAACTTGTCATAAAATTAAAACCACCCTCATAGAGATTTATAGTTGATGTGATGTGAATTCATAGATAGAAATATTATCTGTGACTTCATTTTCAGGAAAACTCTTATATCTTCTGGAGATTGTACGCTATGATGTTGAAATTTTAAAATATTTTAGGTACCTATACCCTGCATAAATGCCCTAAATTGTTGTGATCTGACGAATAACTTATGAGATATCGTGTATTGAAAAACATTTTGGGAATTTTTAAAAATTTTTCTCGTGACGATTTTCTCGAAATTTGGCACACTCCTTCCTTTTAACGCTATCTAGACATTCTCTAAGTTACGAATTGATAGGATGAATATTCAAGAAATTAATGTTAATAACTGCTAAAATATTCGATGGATTTGGCCCAATAACGAACTTGACCGATATATTTGGACACTCGACCTATTCTGAAAAAATGAAAACTCTAGGTCCCTTCCTTCGGAAGATAAAGAGTATACGGGAGGGCCGGTAGGCCGGACATACTCAAGTTTGACCTCGAATTCTTCATCAGGAAGTCAAACCCAATCGATTGAGGCCGTTTTCGGCTCGATATTCGAAAATTTTTAGACTTTTAAGCAAAACGATAGCACGCTGTTCCACTAGGAATAAGCGCGCCAAAAGGTACTGAAAAAAATTAGGTGTATATATTTATATTTTCCTTATCAAGCATAGACAGGGCGATTCACGGGGATAGCCTATTTGGTAGTCGTTTTTGGAAATCAGGTTAAAATTATTTCATTTACACGAAGGGTCATCTCCCGAATTCGATCACTTCTATTCATTTCTTCAAGGAGCCTGATATCTCTTAGTCTGCAATCTAATGAAAAAATGAAGAAGGAGTTCCTCCAAGAAAAGATTTTGAAGTCATTCAACTCTTCAGAAATACTTGTTATGTTAAATAAAACTTACCTTAATTATTCCTTATTGATGAAAAAGGGGAATATATAATTTTTCAATTTACACTATTCATTGAAGTAATCGTTTCGATACACAGTATTATCTTCAGAGCAAATTTTGAACTGATTGTGTCAAAAAGAAATGGTTCTTTAAATAGTGTGGCACGTGGCAGGTAGGTTTCATAAATGCACAATTTTAATGGTTGGTTGGGCCTCTCTGAATAACGAAATTTATTATGGGTGAATTGTATAGGTCCGCCATATTGTTTGAAACTAAACAGTTGGTGTTAAATCTCTGATAAAATGTTCTGCCAGTCTGACCTATACAGGGTGTCTGTACCTAAACAGAATTATTTCTCAAAGTCCTTCGCATTTATTCTAGACAGCCTGTTTTTACGGCATCGCAATCTTCACAACCTAGTTTGTAAACGCCAGACTTGTAGAATTTGTCTTGTAAAGATTTTTTTATAAGCAAAGTACTGTACCTGCTTATATTGACCCTACTTCAAGAATTCAGAAAGGCTTAGTGCTTAGCGGATTACTAAGCACTAAGATTTTCATGAGAGTGCTCCTGAAAACAAGCACTAAGCACTAGCCTTTGAAAAGTGCTCTGAAGCACTAAAGTGCTTAGAGTGCTTTCACGAGCACTAAGCACAATGCTTTGGCACAGCTCTAGGATAGAGAAACCTACTATTTGCTCTGTTTGGCAACATGATAATTTTTTATGACCTGAGTGGACCAGCTTAATACGTTACAATCGACCAGCTCTAAGTTCCAGATGCGACACTTTTCAATGTAAATGAAGGGGTCTATTCTTATGTAGTCTAAGAGCAGAAGTCAGTTTACCGTTTTGCATATGAGAGATAAAAAAGCAAAAATAATCAAAAATCAATTTATTTTCGAGAAAGATATTCAAGGCATTCTCGATCAGAATGTATCCTTGAATTTTACACAAAAGGATCTATTCGAAATTCGAATCAGATTGAATAGTAAGTTGGAAATGTAGATGAAAATCAACAAAATAGGTCTTTAGAATACTAGAAAATACAGAATCTTTGTTGACGGGAAATGTTTGATGGATCTCGTGAGACTTCCTCTGTCGAGTATTCATAAAACTACACTTTGAATACAGGGTGCGTCAAAAGTCAGTTTACCGTTTTGCATATGAGAGAAAAAAACAAAAATAATTGGACTTGTGGTCTCACATTTTATGTTCCAAATACCCAAATTTATGGTGAAATACATTCTTTGTTCGATATGTATTAAACAAAGTTGAGGGAATTCAATGTTACCATTTCATTCAAGACAGATTCAATTCTACTATTTCATTAGACAACTACCCATTCAGCCTAACACATCCGTAAATGGGAATTCTTATTTTTATATAATACAATTTTTCGTAGTACTTTCGTAGTATTTTCGTAGTGAATTATCAACGAATAATAGTCGTAAGTCGTAGTGGTATCAAGATTTGGAACCTTGATTTTACATCCTTGCCAGTTCAGAAAGTTGAGAAATATCAGTGTTTGGAAAATCATAGATGATTTTTCCTGGATTTGAGTTAAACAAAATGCCATGTTACAACCTCATGCCTTAGTAGTTTTCATAGAAATGATGATTTTCATGATTAGGAAATCATCATTTCATTCATTAAAAATTACGAATGTATGATGATAACATCCAATAATTCTAGGATTTTTTGGTATTTCATCTTGTAGTAAAAAGAAATTATGGCAGAACGACAAAATCTATGTTTATAGTGTTGAATTTTTTTACCAGAAAATTAGTATTTTGTATCTTCCTTCTGAATATGGACCTCATCTGATGAAACATGAGTGAGTGAATCATTTTTTAGAGGGAAAATAATGCTTCCTGAACAATTCAGATTTAAAAATGGCTGCTGTGGAAGGTAATTTTCATTCAAACTAAACTGGACTACAGAGGGTATTTGCCCAATGAGAAAACTTAAAATGCTTATAACTTTTTAACGCAGCTGAATATGGAAAAACGGTATGTGAAAAAAGTGTTCCTTTTTGATCTCAAGTACCCATGGTTAAAATTAACGCAGTGGTCAAGACTCACCCTGTATAGATAAATATGCCGTCTCGTATTTAAGATTGATAGCATCTTTATATATGGTACAGGGAAGGCTGGGAAAATTAGCTATTCACAAACACCCAGTTAATGCTACTCATTTATTCCTAGTTTTCATATTTTACACATATATTTTCGGAATTTATATGAGGTTTGTGAATTGTATCAGTGATTGTCAAGGAAGAATATAATTCAGCAAATGATTAACAGATCGCAGACGCATCCCAGGATCTTGTTTGATTGTTTTTATAGTAGAGAGGTTCCTAAGTAACATTTTTTGGTAACCTGAAGATTTATAAATTTGAAATTGGCGTTATAAGTGATTCATAATAGGGGTGCTAAGTACCTGAGGTGTTTTAGTTCATATAGGAGTTGCAAAAATTATTGATTCCCAGAAGTTTCAATAAACTACAGATTTTCAACTGTTCAACATAAAGGTGACAGGAACCCGCCTATGAAACATCAGAAGCAAGGTGATACAACAGTTATTTTAGGGCGTTCTATAGAAGTGTTTGCAACTTCGTAATGTAACCTGATAGTGTTCAGTGTTTTCAAGTTTTTATCAAGTCTTTTATATACATAAAAATCATGTATGTCCAATAACTGAGTACCCTTATAAAACAAGATGGGAATAAGTAATAAAAAGGTGTTTTTGAAAACAATTTCACAACTACTTGAAAGTGTTTGACTTCACTGCATTCTCATAGTTTGCAGAATAACCTATAAAAACTATCAAGTTTACACCCAATCGGAAAAGAAATTTCTTTAGGTCCATATTGATATTATTCATTTATATTATCTATAATCAAATTTTTTCTGCAAGGTGATTTAAATTCTCTCCACTTAATCCCTTTTTCCCAGGAAAATTCGTTGAATGATCTATATCACTGTCCATATATTGCAGCATTGCAGGTATTTCTTCTTCTGCAGACTTGTATAACAAAAATTTGTCTATCTTTTCAATACAAGAATACTGTTTCCATTCTATGAAAACGGATTTCGTACTGCACTCGCAGCGTTCCTTGATTTGAGCCAATAAAGGATGCCGTTTTGTTCCCAAGCTTCAGGAACAATTGTAAGAGAGGGAATATCTCTTCCTGAACACAATTGTTGAAAATAGTACACAATATCTTGAGTGAAAACTTGCGTCAAGAATATTAGGTTATGTTTTCATTCAGAGAGCGACACCTTCAATGACCAGTAGTTCTCATGCATCCGGATTAATTCGCATGCGTGAGAACTACTGGTCATTTCAATGTGTTTTGAGTTACCATCAGTTATAATACAGGGATGGTCGTGGAGTAAATCACTTAGTTTATACAGCTCCTACTTCATTTTATTCAGTAATTTTGTTCACTTAAATTGGTGATTATGAATATTTCAAATGTTATTATAGAACAAAAATATTTACATTAGACATTAGACATATATATGAGTCCAAGTGTTGAGCATGACTAAATATCCGACACGGCCATATTGTTATTGAAAATGTCGTGCTTTTTCAGCTTTGTGAAAATTTTAGAACAAAGGAAAAGAGTTGAATTTGGATTGAAAATGAATTTTTGTTAATTTCAAGATGTGTGTTTGTATTGAATTGTTACAATTAGAAAAAATAATTGAAATTGATTTATATATTATTCAATAAAAATTCAAAACTTTCGTATGTCGAGGGCGCACGGGTTATTCGGAAGTAAAATTCGATTTCATACAGTGTAGAAAAATTGCAAGTGTTTGCTCAATTACCTTCAAGATTTTCTTTGCGCTTATAAGAAATGTAACTTGTAAGCGTTCAATAAAACCAACTACGTATCTTCAACTTCATATTTAAAGTTATTGGGTTGTTTCTAAATTCAACTAACCAATAAACCGACAGATAAATAAAGATGAATAATACTTGACGTTGAATTAGAATGAAACAATACGACAAAGTTGCGCATGCGCGTTTTCATCCAGAAAGGTAACGGATCGTCTCCATATGGGACTTTTAACAGTCGTATAGAGAGGATTATAAAAGTGTTCAGATGGTTATCGGAAAACCATAAGTCTTTGTCGACACTTATGGGGAAGTTATAAATTATATCAATTAAGGCCAATAAAGGATATATAGGGACAGGGAAAATTTATTGTATCTACATTATATAACTTTGAATTCCATAAGGCAGTGTCGAAAGTTTATTCGCACTTTTATAAAACAAAAATGCTACTTGAGTTCTTTAATATAGACAATTGGGGATTCTTTGTTTAACTGCCAGCATTCTTTAATAAGGTCATCGTTGTTCACTAGGAAATTTTCCGAATTATCCACTAATCAAGAATAACCAATAATGAAGAAAAAACATACATTTTTTTTTTCAATTAAAACTTGTATATCTGACAGAAAATATGTTTACGAAGAGAAGAGTAAGATCAATTTCAAATCAACACCATTAATTTTTTCAGTAATCCAAAGATAATTGAACGAGAAAAAATCCTTCTAATTGTTTGAATACCAAGAATATTTCAAATTGTTTTTGATGATAGTTGAGCTAATATATTAAAAAGATTGAGGAGTTCTCTGTACTAAGTCTACTTTATATTGAGATTCGAAGGAAAGTTATTCAAAAATAATCTTAATTGTAGTTAATTCAATTCATAAAATCAACGTTATTTCCGCACAACAATAAACGGTTTACGTTTTTGGCAATTTGGTATGGACATCAACGTTAAGGATTCATATATCAGCAACATAAATTCAATGTTATGTTGAAACTGAATTTTAACGTTACAACCACGGCATGATATTCATGGCAATTGGGAGGCTCGCAACGTTTGATTAACCATCAATCAACATGAAAAGAAATGTGACTATGAAACGAGAAAGAAATTTTTTTGCTAAAGATAGTTTGCAGTTTTTTCAAATAGGATAGTAAGTGGTGTTCCTCAAAACTTACAAAGTTTCATTAACGTTACTTTGTTTATTGGGTCTATACTCTCTATTTTCTGGAAGAGATGTGCTAAAGTTTCCATAATTTCAAAATAGCTTAGTTGTCTAAATATCTCGGTAAAGTTTGTTATTGGCCGAATTATTTTTACACCTTTATATTATTGTCTTTAAATCGAAAAAAGATAAGGGATTAAAGTACCTCATCTTACTCAATAACATGAAAATGTTTTCGATAATGAGTAATGGAAAACACCTCTGACTTTTCGTTCGCGGAGTCGAGGATTTATATGCATACCGAAAAAAAACTCATATAAACTATAATCATCCAGCTGAAAGCATAGACGCCGTAGACCCATTCACGAATTTTTCTAAGCTCCTGAGGTTTTTATCTGCCCCGCAAATTTCCGAAATGACTAGGCGATACGTCGCTCCACATTCTCTCTGACAAAAATCCCGTTCCAGCTAATGATGAAAGGCGTGAAATACTGGCTTTTTC
Organism: Micraspis discolor; assembly: GCA_030674115.1. Classification (NCBI taxonomy): domain Eukaryota; kingdom Metazoa; phylum Arthropoda; class Insecta; order Coleoptera; family Coccinellidae; genus Micraspis; species Micraspis discolor. Next base: position 12,172 of record JARTUT010002333.1, on the reverse strand, counting down.
GCCCGCCATGACCCCGTTTCGATCCTTCGATACAGCTCATCACCCTCTCCTCTTGCAACCCCTTATTGTTCGACGGATTCTTTTATGTCGTTAATGTGACTAAAACGTAGCAGGCTTTTTCGGCCTCTTTTTGTAACTTAGCGACGATTCTCGTTCGCAATGAAAAGACCGAAGCATGCCAAGTAACGAATTGTGAGGACATTAACGTAATGAGTCTCGACAAAAGTTACCGAAAATGGGGTTATGAGGGAGCTAACCTAATTATGAGACCTATGGCTCATTAGGTTGAGAGGATCTTGATATTTGGTCGTTGATGTTTTGTGGCGTTTTGCAGCTTTGCCGTGATGGGGATCTTCCGATATGAATATTAGACGTTTTCGTTGGAAAAAGGCATGTTTAATTGAGATATTATTGACAATTGAGACATTCGAATGGATTTTCCTCTTATAACTTCGATGTGGTCTCGTTTTAATATTCTTTCAATGGAGTTGTTGTTTTATAAAATAGTTATGTATGATTTGTTTCAAATGGCCGCTTACTTTCTTTCATGTGATAATGTCCACAAAGCATTTCCATTTTCGCACATGTCCCAATCATCGAAATACAGGAAACTCTTTGTAACATCGAACCTGACCGTTATGTCTTCTTCAGCGTGTGGGTTTTCCATTTAGTACGAGAGCCCACGACCAAAATTTTTGTCTCATAGCAATACGGCCAAAACCGCATCAAATCGATAGATACGATTATCTTGAACTCGAAAATACCAATATCAGACATTCTTTCCGCGTAGCGTTTGATCTGACCGAATTTTCAAAATTGTCAAAGAATTTTGCCGAACTGCATCATAGCAATATGTCTGATTTGCAGACTGTAGTTGAATGGTAGTTTTGAGATACCGGAAACATATTTTTCAGACGTTTGTGGTGTAGCGCAAACCCGTAAAATCACTAACAAAATAAAAATGAGACAAAAAAATGTCTCATAGCAATACGTCTGAAAATCTTTTTATTAGTAAATTTTGGTTATTTGATGCGAACAAAACAATTTTCAGACGGAAATGTGAACGCATTAAATTTTGAGACCGTTTTGAAAATGTTAACAAATTTGACCGATCGGTATCATAGCAATATGTCTGAAAATTGTTGGACATGATAAAATAAGCTGTCCACATGTGCAAAAAATGTATATCAGACAAATTAAGTGTAGTACCTTCTCTATCAGACAACTTTTCGATACCCAGATATCATTTAAAAATCGTATTGAGGCATCTTGAATTTTCTGTTACAAATCAATGAATACGTTGCGACCCTGAATTTATTAGATGATAATTAACAAAGAATTTACCCGAAACCGTCACATTGAAGTTGAAGGACTGAAATAAATCGCACAAAAGGAAACTAGGATGAAGTTGAAAAAAAAAACGGTTTATTTAAAGTTACAAAATATTATCGTATTCAATCGCTGTCGGATTCGGAATCGTCGTCTTCAAAATCACTCTCGACGTCGCTCAGAGATCTTCAACGTCCTCTTCTGTAAAATAAACATCTTTAGTGAAAATCACGAACTTATTTATGAAATTAACAGCAAAATCCATGTAAACTGTACCTGTTGTGGATGATGATTTGTCGTCAAAAATAACGTCGCTCAACTCAGGTAGTTGGTTGCCAGAGAACCACGAAAACTGAAATCGTCCCTCGTCTTCATACCATCCGCAGTCTGCAGGGTTCAGTTCGGTTGGGGTTTTGGTATGAGCGTTGCTCCAGACTTGTGCAATATATTTTGTTCGTAATAAATGTTTCTCCAATTCCGTTTTGCATGGTGGTAGATTGCAGGCGTCGTAATTGGATAACTGAAGATTCAGAGTTGTCGAAGCCTCGGCGTTTTTAATTTTATATGTCTTCGAAAAAATGTTGAGTCGAGCTAAATCGACGTTATTAATTTTTTTTTCGTTGTACAATCTGCACGTGTCGATACCACGTGGCAACTCGATTTCGGAGTAAATAGACTTCCTGCTTACTCTCTGTTTTTTACTCCGATATTCGGCCACTTCTTTGCACTTTTTAAGCGTCTCTTCTGTAAATTTTTTCACTTTCTCATTCGTTGTTTCTTTACAAAACACACAACTTAGGTCCGACATTTTACACCATCACAACCGCACAACGTATTACAACTAAGTGAGCGTCATTCCAACGTTTGGAGCAGCTGGCGAGTGAGCTGTATAATACTAAGAAAGAGACAGGAGCGTATATAACAGAGGCCTATAACAGAGGCGTCGGTCAGGCGACTCCGAAACGTTATTTTCGTTTTTGGGAGTATATGCTACACTGAAAGTGTCTGAAAACAGGTTTTTGGTAATCCTGGCAGCAATACAAAAAGTTGAAAAAATTATCCGTATTGCTATGATACAGGTCGGCTAAATTTTTTGACATTTTCAAAAATGCGCTCAGGCTATATGCTACGCGCAAAATGTCTGAAAACAAACTTTTTCGTAATACAATTATAAAATCTATGTACATTTTCACTATCAGACGTATTGCTATAATACCGACTGTCTTTTTTTATTGACACAGCAGAAATGGCCTCCCACGCAGTTGCTACACTTTCGACCGTTACTACACGCCTAGTCGGGTTCAGAATCATACAATCTAACGATTTTATAGGGTTTTTGCCGTATTGCTATGAGACATGGTTTTGGTCGTGGGCTCGTACTAATTATGCTTATGAAATTATAATTATTTATCATGGATGCTGAATGGACTTTTTTCTCACAATTGAGAATCTTTTATTTGTATGATTATAGTAAACGAACTAGTGTAATTAAAAACCCCAAATAAGAGTGGTGTTAATATTTGAAAGAAATTCTAAGCCAGAGGTTATCATCATGCCACGTCTCGATCTTTCAGTCCAGTAAAATGAAAAATCCTCAGAAGCTGTTCCAAGCACTCGATGCCCATGGATCCAATTCAATTCAACATCCCGATGAATGAAGAAAAACACACAAGGGGAAACATACCATTTGATTTTATAGAATTATCAGTTCAGGTCTTATTTTGTTTTTACCGTGACTAAACGATGCCGCACGTGTGTTGAAGAGGAGGGGGGTATGCAATTAGAATATAAAATGTGAGGCTATAAGTAATCATTGATGTTATATTTTTCTCGAAAGTAAATTTATTTACAATTATTTTTCTTTTTTCTCTCTCCTATGCAAAAGGTAAACTGACTTTTGCCACACCGTGTATTTAAGGTGTAGATTTATGAAGATTCTTTACTCTTTAGGTGCCCTTGAAGGGAAAAAACAAATATTTTTCGAAAACTAGTTTTTTGTCTTGAAAAAGACAGTAGAAGTCTCACGAGATCCATCAAATATTTCCTGTCAACAAAGATTTTATACATTCCAGTCCTCTGAAGAGCTATTTTGATGACATTCATCCACATTTCCATCTTATTTTTTTTTAATCTAATTCGAAATTCGAAAAGATATTTCTGCGAAAAACTCAAGGATACATTCTGATCGAGAATGACTTGAAGAAATATTCATCAGAAATTATATTGTAATTTATCCGATTACGAATATCCTTAGAATTCTTATTCGGGCAAGCAATTTCGCCAGATTTTCAGGAAATGTTCTGAAACCTCATTGTCTTATGAGATATGAAGGTATTACAGGATCTGGGGAATTGCTACAGAATCTATAATTATGGCTTCTTAAACAGATAAAACTGAAATTTTGAATTACGTAGACCAAGTTTGAATTCGTAGCTTTGATATCTATCTCTGACTAGTCATCCAATCCAAAAGTAGTTAATTCTCTTTGAGCAGGGGAGGTTCGGAAGAATAAAATAAACTACAGAAAAGATACTCTCGGGAGAATTCCTGTATGAAAAGTTATATTACTCAAGGTCATTTTTGTTTAAAGAGGAGAACTGTGCTACAGGCACTCAGCTTTTGCTCCAGTTTTCGAAACGTTGGCCCATAAGATAATAAATATTTCACTTTTTAATTGAGTGAGGTGTCCAAGCCATTGCATCATTTTCGAACTGGTGCCAGCAGAGTTCATAAAATTTATCGATGAATATTAAGATCAATTAAATTTTCCATACAATCGAACTGATACATACGTATCACAAAAAATGTCTTCTATTTATATACAGAGACTGTTCAACTCAATCGCCAATTATTTTGTGAACTTTAAAATAATTCGGATAAGCACTCATTCCAAATCTCAATTTATTCCGAGAAAAGTATCGATTATATCAAAATTTTTCGAAGGACATTTGTTTTCATCAAATTTGAGCTAGAATTCAAGGAAAGTGAAATTTTCAAATCTCATGATTATAAAACAGATATACAAGAAAAAGTAACAGGGGTGGCTTTTTTCAACCCCTAATGAAAAAGTTGCGGGTTGAAAATCCCGAAAACAACAGCCTAAATAGGTGAACAAGAGCACCAAAAAACTCTCGATTTATACCCTCTGGATGAACTTAAAATTTACAAATCTCTATTAGTCCGAGTACCTACTCCGGAAAACTAAATCAGTTAAAAACTTCGAAACCGCTTCCTTCATCCGATTTTTTTTCTAGTAAGAGGGAGAATGGTTAAATATGCAGAGTTCACGTTTATCCTCTTAAAATCAGTCCTCATTTCCCCCCCTTCTACTGTTCAAGCGGAGCCAACATAATGAAAATATGCTTGGCGAACACTGACGAACTGAAAACAAGATAATCATATTAAAAACACGGTTTGAGGAGTTCCGCAGATTCATGGCGTCGAGGTCCACTCTGATTTAGAAATAGAATGAGTTTTAAATTATAGCCGTTCATCTGATTATTTCGGGATTCTCCTGGAATTGAAATAGTGTTATGCATATTCTGAATGAATGTTTTTGTTGCAACGAATATTTACGTTTTCAAGAAATCACTTTTCCACGAAGTTTTGTTACATTTCCAGAAGATTATCAAAATAATTTAGGTGAACGCAATATGTCCAGTTTCTGTTTTCTGAAGGACTTCTATACTACTCGAGAACTATATCGCCCATGAAATTCACTGTTTTTGAGAAATAACGAAATTGTAAATTTTAGGTTTCCCATTCGAATTCACTGAGGAGTAGATAATTGCAGTATGTTCAGGTACTGTTTTCTATAGGTGTTAATTATTAAAATAACTTTCAATAATTGAGTGTCATGGAATTTGGGCAAGTGTGATTGAAAAAAAAATTTCGATTCGTTCATGATGATCGATATAATATAAAAATTTACATCATAGTGCAGTTCATACCCAATAAACTCAGAAACGTTCATAAAACGTTACGTTTTTTGAGTAGGGTCACTAATTTATATTGTTCAAAAAAATGCAAAAGTGTTGTGAAAGCCGTAGCATAAAAGTTCGTTCCGAGAGGTTTCCGGAAAGAAAATATTCCAGGTTGGTCGAAAGAAACCGATAATTTGTACAAGGACTATCAAAAATCACCATCCGTTGATAAATGCGGAAGGCATATGAATTCTATCAATACAAGCCGAAATGAGAAATGGGATAGTGCTGTATCAAAATTGAATTTCACACATTCGAGTAGGAGTTCATGGGATATATTGAGAAAATTAGGTGAAGCTATTCCCTTTGCCTCATCATCATCAAAAATTGATTCAAGATTAATCGCTCGCCGCCAAGTGGATGTATCTGAATCAGTCAATATATCCCAATCTAAAATGAGGAATATGAAGAAAAAATCACACATATTCAGGAGATCATCTCCTACTTTAGAACATGCGTCACATCCATTCAATATAGATGAATTGAGAGCTGCAATCAAATCTACCGAATCTCGAAAAGCAGCAGGTTCTGACGCAATTTATCCGGAATTCATCACACATTTAGGAAAAAAGGCCTTGTCTTGGTTATAGTCTTTCTATAACAATATCTGAATTCAGGAAACTTTTCTTACAAATTTCGTAAGGCCAAAGTAATAGGTATTTTGAAAAAAGGAAAGAATCGTTGTGATCCTAGTAGTAATCGACCCATCAGTTTATTGAAAGTTCCTTGCAAGATACTAGAAAGGTTTCTCTTTTTAGAATTGCATCTTCTATAGAAAATGCTCTACAAAATTTCCAGGTAGGCTTTAGGAAAAATAGAAATTGTTCAGATCAGGTTCTCAGCCTTACAATTTTCATAGAATCAGGCTTCAATGATAGGTTGAAAACAACAGCTACTTTCATTGATTTATCTTCGGCATATGACACTGTGTGGAAAGATGGATCAATTTTGAAACTCTATACCCATCTGAAGTATTGGAAAATGGTACGATTATTAGAAAATATGTTATCTGATAGAAGGTTTCGCGTTTTTATTGACAATAGCAGTAGCAATTTCAAAACATTGAAAACGGTCTTCCTCAAGGATCAGTTTTAGTTCCTTCACTTTTCAATTTATATCTAAGTGATTTATTTACCCACGACATCATCCCAGAAATTCCAGAAATTTGTTTATGCTGACGACATTGCTATTGCTTACCAACATTCAGATTTCCATACTCTGGAAAACATACTGTCATCTGATTTGGAAATTTTAAAGAATTATTTTATTGAGTGGCGATTATGTCCAAATCCCATCAAAACAGAGGTATCTTGTTTCCATCTGAATAATCATGAAAAAAAAATAGGAAATTAGCTGTAACTTTCAAAGATTCTCCTATCGAACATAATTTCTATCCAAAATACTTTCTTCAATATGAACATAAGTGATATATAATTATGGAAGACTCAGTGGAACTCTTACGAAATGTTCAATAAGTATCTCGTTTCTGATCCTTCTGAAAACATTCCTCGTTTTGATCTTCCAAGAAAAATTTGGACAGTTCTTAATCGTTTGAGGACAGGTCATGGTCGTACCAATAGCATGCTATTCAGATTGAACTCAGTTCCTAGCGCAAGTTGTGAATGTGGAGAAGCAAAAGAAACAATACCTCATCTTATCAACAGTTGTTTCATATATAAATTTCAAGATGGTTTTAGGGCTATTCATGATGTCTCCGATTCTTTCTTGGAATGGGCTATAAATTTCAAATGAATATGATACGTATTTTTGTTATTCAGTTCTTTTTTCTGCTTTCGTCTTTTTATATCCAGATTCGATGTGGGCAACTTGAAGTCTTGGTCTTAGTAGTGAAAACTCCTTAATTGTCATAATTTCTCAACTTAAATTGTATAGAGCATGAAATATTATTTAGACTCAAACAATTAAAATAATTCTTTTTCAGTTATAATCTTTGGAATAGCTACAGGAGAACACTTTTATATACGAAAACATCTTTATGTCAGATGTACAAAGTTTGAATAAGAATGAAAGGAATTCACTGAAACACAATAACGGAAATCTGACCTTTGAAACAACCTCATACCTTTTCCTCAAGGTTAAAAAATAACATTATAAGGAGGAGAACATCAAAATATATTAACACTCACTAGTCGAAATCAAACAGTTATAGGCAATAAAAGGAAAACTAATAAAAGCGAAAATAAGGAAGTGTCTATCATAACGTTTACTACGATTAAATTTAGAAAGATCGCACAATGGAACATCAGGTTATCAATTTGAGGTTATATATTTTATGTTCTGAAATTTATGGTCACTAAATATGAACTTGAATAAATGTCATCCCCATTATCAAACAAATATAAAAGTAAATTTTATACAAAGCACAAATTCAATAATTACATCACATCAGAAACAGAAAAAAATTACAACAGTTGACCATATAAAATACTAAGACCCTGCACATCTTCTCTATGGTTTACAGTTTTATTTTTATTTCTCTTCATAAAAATAATTTCTCTAATATTTCTCGCATTTTAATCTTCACGTTGTCAATATTGAATATATGACCTCTCACGTGTGTGTGGGAGGCTTAAGCTGTTTTATCAACCTGAGTTAAATTATTACAATCATTTTTATGTTGCTTCAATCTCTCTTTAAGATATTGTTTAGTCTGTTCAATCTAAGATTTATCACAATTAAAATATGGCACCTGGTGAACTGAATTGGATTTAAATAACCTTGGTATTTCTTTTTTTAACCAGGTGTAATTTTTTTTCTCTATCAATATTGTGAAAGGAGCAGCAACACTCAAATTCCTTGAAAAATTTATTGATACTCTGAGACAATCCAGGGATGAAAAGAAATGTCTAAAATTGTTTTCAGATACATCACTTTTCAAACCTGTAACATCAGACTGTCTAAAATGCCTACATATTCTATCCATGAAATATTTGGGATAGTTATTTTTTTGAAGCATTTCCTTCACCATCTGAATATTTTTGTCACGGAATTGAGTATTACTGAGTGTTGTGGCCGTAAACATTCGATTTTAAACAATATTAATTCTTTGTGTTGAATTATGATCACTGAAAAAATTCATACATCTACCAGGATTATAAAGTTTGATGTACCAATCAGAAATTAACTTATTTGTATCACGTGTAGCGACTGTGTCTAATAATGGGAGTCTACCATCAACTTCAACCTCCAAGGTGAAGTCTATTTTGCTATGGAAAGAGTGGAAAACATCTAATGTATGTTGGATCATGTCATTTGGAATTAACATGAGTATGTCATTGCTATAAATTTTATTAACGGTGATTTGAAGTCCAACTTAGACTCAACATAAGTAAAAAGTTCAAACATAACAAACTCTGCAAGTGAAGGACTTGCAGGGGCACCCATTGGAGTACCATCCAGTTGTTTGTAAAATTGGGTATTGAACAAGAAACTCTCAAAATAGGTATTTAGCACCAACAAAAAAGTTTTTCTATCAAGAACAGTGTAGCAACTTATTACATGCCAGTGTTTTGTAACCAATTTGGTATCAAAGGAAATCGGTATGTTGGTAAATAGGGAGACAACATCTAGAGAATCAAGGATGTAGTCATTTGGCACTGTGATGTCTGTCAGTGACTAGACTAAAGAGATAGAGTTTTTTATACTATATGTAGAAGTTGACGAATACTCAACAAAAATGATATGTAAGAACTTAACTAAAGTAGTAAATGGTGTGTAAATGCAATTTACAATAGGTATCAAACTCAAAGTTGTTTTATGAACTTCTCTGGCAAAATAGTTTCGGAGGAATACCATTATGTTTGATGATATTGGTACTTTTGTTAGATATAAACTGGCATTCCTCATAACTTCAATTACTTTGTTGATATTGTTCTAGATATCAGCAGTAAGATCTCGCGTAAGTCTTTTATACAAATTTGGATCATCTAACATCCTTACCTCCTCTCTCTCATATTCATCTCCGTTTATAAGTATGGTTATATTTCCCTTATCTGACTTGCGAATCACCAACTGTTGGTTATATTGAACAAATTCGAAAGTTTGCTTCAAATATTTTCTCGAAAGAATGTCATGTTCCTTATGCAGATATCTAATTAAACAGTTTTCCACTGAACCTACATACCTAGCTTCAAAGTTATCCTTTGCCTCATCACTCAATTCCTGAGTGCCAATACAATCCCCCAAATCCTTCATAATGTTCCATACCGGTAAAAGTATTTCATTCTATTTAGGGTGATATTAATCATTATCTTTGATAAGTGGATGTTTTGAAAATCTCCAGGTGAACAATTATTTCTTGACATGAAAAGGCTGGAAATTAAACATACTTTCCTCAAATGTCAATATTAATAATATATATCTACTACAAAAATAACAAATGAAAAATATAATGAAAAATCACATAAACATAATATAATTATTTATTTTATGATTCCTCTTGTTTTTCAGCCAATATGGCGACAAGCGTAAATTTTAACCAATTCGTGGTTGCGTTAGCGATCTGTGAATTAGTTGTTGACCCATATTTCTCTTGATCGACATGGAAAAAAATCCACAAAATCAATAAATATTCTGAAAATATGTGTCTAAAAATGAAATCGTGAAATGAATGAGTTGCATTGCCTTAGTATTATTGAATCGTTTTCTTTTCTTGCCCTCGTTATACAATATACATCATACTATTATTATAATCATACTACTATTTTAAATGCGAATGTAAGTTTGTCACGCTTTCACGCATAAACTACTTAACCGATCATCATGCAACTTGGTACATATACTCTTGAAGGTATTATGAGTAACATACGATACTTTTATAAAAAAAAAAATTTTTACCAACGATAAGAAAATGGGGCAAATTTAGATACTTCAACGCCATCTAGCATTACAGTAATGAAGTTTCAACTCGAACACTGTAATACCGTACCACGGTGTTACTGACGGTAACGACAATATCTAATAATTATAATAATCTAATAATATCTAATAATTCATACTCATACTTACCTTATGGCTCCATTGTGGGCGAAGCCGCGGGTAAAAAGCTAGTATAGTATAAGTTAATATGGTGTGTGTTCGAAGAAAATTTGGAATTATCTAGTCATCAATATAATTGTAGACGATGTGAAATTACATTCACATTTGATTAACATACTTTGTTTGAATTACGTGTAAACAATTTATATTTTTATTGCACATTTGAGAGAAAATCAATTTTTTCATACGACATTGAAAAAACTTTTGGACACAGGCGGTGAATTTATTTGCTAATAACAATTTTGTGGCTATCAATCTGTTTATAAATCATAAATGGATAAAAGAATTTAATAGACTATACCTAATTGTGAAACGTTTTCTGATGCAAATCTTTTCACAAGTTGCCTAAGCCTCTTCCAATATATAGCATGTAACATTTCTATCCGCAAGGCGAGATCTAGGTGAACCAGGTCGATAATTTTCCCAACTAGCACGTCATTTTACCCCAGCGTGGTAACTTTCCAGGAAATACCATTTTCAGCCGCGGAAATTGAGTCTGGAATATCTGGAATTACACGCTTGTTGAGCGGCTCTAATTAAGGGCCGTACGTTCTCGCTGTTCTGATTTCGTGACCTTTCAGGGGCTGAACTGTATTTTTTTTTCTCGTTGAGTTGACGTGGTAAATGGAGGAGGTGCTGCGATATTAATTTGAGAAAGGCTAGATTTATCGTTAGAAGACTTTTAGAGCTTAACAAGCAAGCACCTGTGGCGTTTGAATGCTTATTTTCTCCAACTCAATCTTACAGAATTGGCAGTTTCCAATATACCCACAGTTTTCTGAACTTTTTAAATGAGATCCATCCATACGGCACATGCATTTCATAGTATGTATTAGTTTTCATACTGATTTTTTGCTGTTACTTATGTGGCATCATTTGTTTCCAAAATTTTGTTCCATCTCTTTTGATCATTTTTTCTCTTCGGAGACAAAAACATTGAACCCATTTCACTCAACTCAATTTGAGTCTACCCTTCCATTGCTTTATAGGTCGAAACATTTTTATATCAACTCTATAATTTTATTTAAGAAAAGTTTTATTTATCATCAATTCAAAGTGGAAGAAAATTGCAATTTTTATAAATTATACAGATTATAAATCAATATTCAAAGTCTGGAATAGCGGCGTCTAACTTGCACTCTGTGAGAGAGATGCCTCTGGTAATAATTTACCTTTACCTATATTAATTTTTTTGACTTTTTCATGGCGATATGCGTTACACATATTTTTTGAAGGATTCAGCATTTTTGGGCAGAGTTGAGTGCCAGTACGGGCCTGTGCCTTGCAGTCGGATATTTACTGTGTGAAATTCGTACATTGTTAATCTAATTCTAAACTTCAAAGTTTTTCTCCAGCGCCGCTTTTTTTGCATAATATACATTAGTTGAAGAATGTAATTTCGAATCTTTACATCCGGTGTTCCAATGGGTACTTGACAACTTTGAATTTAATTCGTCAACGCACCCTTAGATCAATCATGGAACTGTGAAAGGTCAATTCATCCAGTGAAGTGAACATTTTCATCATGGTGAAGTACACGAAAGAACAACGTTCGCAAGTTATAAAAATTTACTACCGAAATTTGGAGTCGGTGACCGCAACTTCAAGAGCCTTAACTCTCCTAAGTTTCGGTCGTAAGTCGCACCCCTAGCAGACAGGCAATCACAACTTTGGTGCAAAAATTTGGGTCTACATATTTGCTGTTGGATGTTGTCGTGTCAGTGAGACAAACTACCGGTCGCAGTAACGAAAACATCGCTGTTGTTGGGGCCTCAAGAATTGAGCATCCGCCAGACTACGCT